>CM025790.1:7528426-7546748 GCA_014635995.1 Sarcophaga peregrina | reverse complement strand
AAGGCCACCCTTTTATGGGTTTATACTACGCTTTGAGGTTATGTTGCTTAACATTTTTTCGCGGATTTTATTTTTAATTTTTTTTTTATTTTTTCCATTCACTAATGAAAGGAATGCACTTGAGTGGAAATTAGAAATTTAATTAAAAAATTACAAAAACAAAAAAAAACAACTTTATAAGCCGAAAAATTTAAAAATTAATAATAGTGCTGCAGATGTAGCAACAAAAGTACTAGTCCAATCAAATTTTAAATTCTTTCAATAACACATACATACACGGTATAATATCCTTAAAGAAAAAGGCACGTTACAGTGTAACAGCTAAGAATCTTAGCTAATCGAGTGTATTTGAAGTTAAGTACTGATCACAGATCAGCAATAAGTATTCAAAAAGATAAGTAGAATCGAATCATACTCATAACTTCTGATACTTGTACGCATTCATACTGATTTGAATATCACCGAACCTATACTCATATTCAAAGTTTAAAGAGTACTCATCGCACTCATACTTAACAACACGTATAATGTTGATTTCGACTCTTCATACCTTAACGTATACACGAAGCACAAAATAATTATGCATCGCATGCGAACACTAAAATACTCACTAAAAGGTTGTGTGTTACCTCTGCTCGCTGCTTTGTCTTTTGTTGTAAATGCAACAACAACTAAGAGTCACCCATATTATTTATAGGTATTCGAAGTATTTTCCTAAAGTTATGGATCTGAATGAGTAGGCTTATGAATCAAATATATTTCGAATTTTATGAGTATGTCAATGTTGTACGCATACTCATTGCAACCTAGACTTATAAATCAAGGGTTGTAGTCAGTGCGAAGGAAACAGATTACGTAGTTAAATGTCAATATTATTGACTCACTTATATTCAAAATTTCATAAGTGATTAAGAGTAGCGAAGAAATAATTCATTGCTGATCTCTGGTACACACCTACCCTCATACAATTCTCAAAACATTAGCCATTCTAATTGTAGTTGCTGCGACTGTAGGTGGACTTCAGTGCTGAAATTCATATTTCAGAATAAAACAGGGTTATCTCGGAATAATCTATTTGTATTTAAAGTAGACCTCGAAAGAAGCCACACTTGATGCAGGAGCTTGATAAGCAATTCTGTGTTAAGAGCAGAGTAAATGGATAGGTTTGACTGAGAGTGTAGAGAAAAATGTTTATTACATGGTTTTTTATTAGTATCGCTCTATTACGATGAGCCTAACGTGTATCCCAAAACATAGAAAATGTCTAATATAAAGTAATTGCCGTTCAGTTAAAAATATTTTTAAGAATCAAAAAACTTCTTAACCATGAGAAGTTATATGAAACTAATAAGCTGGGTAAGCCTATAGAATAAGCCGTAAGAATAGAAACATACATAATTGGTCATTAGAACCCATTAGTCAGGATTATTGACCTAGTTTCTCACACCACTTATGTTGTGTGTGTTAATTTTATACATGAGTAGCGGGACCTACAGTTTAAAGTCGACTCCGAACGACAGATTTTATGAGAAACTTTTCATGTTTATTTTATTAATTCTCAGAGTTTTAGCCAGAAACCTGCTGAGAAGAAATCTCCAAAGAAAAACTTTTTGTATTTCCTTTTGATGTCTGGCCTGGGACTCGAACCCTGGCTTTTGCACGTCTAATAAGCCAACATACTATCTACTAGACCACGGCGACCACAAACTAGACCACGGCGACTAGAAACTCCATACTTAAAAGCATTAAGTGGAACTGTATTGTTATGAAAATGGAATAATCTAGATATTAGTGTTTTGATTTTACACCGTTTAGCTACAAAAACAAGGAAACAACTATATACCAACAAAACACCAGCATAAAAATATGATAAACAAGTAAACAAAAATACAACAACAAACACTACAAGAATAAACGTAACAAAACGACACAAACAACAATGTTTACATTTATAGAGATCTCGAGAAGGCAGTTTTATTAACATTCACCTTCAAAAATATTCATTAGACTGTTTACGTTGACATATTAAAGGCAATGCAAAGTAGGCCAGTGAGTTAGTGAAATTCAGTCAGTCTTGTGTGAAGACGCGGTGTGTTTGAACAGAATAATTGTGGTTTGAAGATCTTCGTTGCAAAGGTCTATCGAATAATTGTCTAGTAATTGTTATTGTTTATGCAAAGGGTATAAACAAAGGAATAACAAAGAAAAGCAATCGTTGTTGTTTACATCAAGTTTTGAATAATGGTCCACAGAATAGTACGAATAATAAAGAATTTGAATTAAAACTAAACAATCTACGAGTCCATATTTTAAACGTTTTTAAAAGGTAAAAACGTAACAGTTTTTTTAGCATATTCAGAGCTTGCAGAATATACGCAATACAGTAAGACCCCGCTTAATAAGTCCAGTAAGTTCCAGCGCAAAACGAAACAGCGTTAAACGAGGCAACTTAACACGAACATACATAATAAATCAACTGTGACGCAGGAAAGATGCGTTCGTACTTTGACTTTAACTCCAGAAAATACAGTTGGAATCTCTTTTCTGAACAGACTAATAAATAAGCGTTGAAAAAGGTACATAGTATACACCGTCGCTATATAGTGGATTGCTTTAGATTAGTGCATGGCCGTTTCATTTGCAACCGCGTAATCTGAAACAGCGTTCAGCGGGGTAGCGTTAAGCGGGGTCTTACTGTATTGTAAGGGTTCATTCATATATTTGCACAGAATTCCGTATATATTCTGGCCAAAAACAATGTCTAACACCATGCTATTGGCAAAAATAAGCTATATGAGTATGAAGCCATAAAATGTAAATGTAATTAAGATCGACAAGGAAAATGTCTCAGACAGAGGCTGAGGCTTCTAATCTAGCATCAAACGAACGTATATAGAAATCAATTGAAATCAATATTCAGGAAACTTTCAAACTTGAGAGTAAATTTTCATTATTTTGACTGTTTTGTACTACTAAAGAAATCTTTTTTGGATTTAATAAACAATTTAACCAAAAAAAAATAGAAAGAAATTTGAAAGATAAGTATACGACAACGATATTCTATCATTTATAAATCCTTCTTAAACTGTCAAAAGAAAAAACACACCAAAAAACAAGATTTTCTATATTCAATGACAGTTTCATGCTCTAATAGGGGATCTTGATTAACAACCGGTTGTCATTTAACCACAAACACTAAAAACCGGTTAAAATTAAATCCATCAGACAGACAGACAAACTACAGATCAGTGATAAACTAATTTGAACACGATTAAAAAAAAAAATGAATACGCATAGAGAAAAATAAAGTTGTTAGAGAAGCCATTAATCATTTGTAACGACGATTAACAATGGAAAGTTAATCCCTTTCGTTCTTGAAAACAACACCTAAAATTACATCATTAAAGAGACCTTTACAGCGAGCCAGGCAAGGAAGGAGAAATTGAACGAACACAGGGAATACAACGATTTATGAATGAAATAAAAACCAAAAAATAAAAAAAATTATCGTATCAAGACCAGACTATCTTTTGTTAACGAACAAGTGTGTTCGATATCCTCTGGTAAAGATTTCTTTTCTATTTTTCACGTTACAATTACAAAAACCGAATTGGTGGAAGACGATTTTTATTTTTTGTTTCTTTGGAAGTGAAAGAATTTTCACTTTTTATTGGCTTCTATGGATGGGGGGTTAATTTTGTGATTCAAAAAAAAATTGAAATCCAGCTAGACATACTGGCGTTGATCTTGGCTACTAAAACAACAACAGCTAACCAGCATATATACACAGTGATGCTCTTGTTAACAATACTTTTTTTTCGAAATACTGTGGCAAGTGATTTTTGTATTGTATTTCAGTTAAACTGGCTGTCTGTCTGTCTGTCTGTCTGTCTGTTGCATGGTTTTTGGGTTATCAATATTGGTTTCTTATTGATTTTTTTCAGGTTTAGTTTTGGTTTTATAACTTACTTTATTGTATAGTTTTTATTGTTGTTTTTGTTGTTTTATATCTTTTTTTTTATTTGTTTGCTCTTTTTTTTTGTAACACAATGCCTTGACACATGATTTATGATGTTGAATTTCGTTGGAATTGAAAACGAAAAAAAAAAAATCTCAACCAGATTTTAATTGTTTCAGTTTTTGTAATTGTGGCTTTTCCAAAGAATTGAAAACGAAAACTAAACCACATCCACAGTTGCGTTTATAAACAAAACAAAAAAAACTCAAATAAAAACCAAATATTTTGTTTACATGAATGAAATGAAATATTTGTAGAGATCACAGAGAATTTTAATTAAGCTACAGCGAATAACACACATTATCTAAAGAATTCAAAGGGTTTCAGAAGTCAATAAATGTGTATATCAGAAATCAGCAAAGAATAGTTATTTCTCTACTCATAAATACTCATGCAATTTTGAAATTTATCTATGTACTCTAATCCATTCATACCCATTACAACCTTGATTTATAAGTGAAAGTTGCAATGAGTATGCGTACAACATTGACATCAAACTCATACCAACCATTCGATATATGTTTGATTCATAAGCCTACTCATTCAGTTTCATAACTTCATAGACAAATACTTAGAATACTTATAAATTAATCGAGTTATAAATAAGTGAGTGAGTGAGTCTTAGTTATTGTTACATTTCGTAAAAGTAAAACAGACACATAAGCACATAAGACAGTGCAGAAAAGTGTTGAAAAATGCAGAACGTAGATACTTTTTTCCGTACTTTTTCATTTTATAAATACCGCAGTACTCCCGCGACGCTTTCAGTACTTTTTTTTATTATTACATAGCTTATGTCTTGCGTTTTTGAACTAATAACGCATTAGCGTTAAGGTTCGACGTAATGCTAAAAGTAGAATGAGGCTTTAGTAACGGTTAGCCAAACGTCTACAGAACATTTGTTTTTAGAACACGAAAAGCAATGAAAACAATTGCATTGCTTTTTATATGATAAAAACGTATGTTACATATTGTTACGAAAGTGGAAATGGTGTTGTTAAAATGATAAACCAAAGCCCCAAAAACAAAACAATGGACTTGACCAAGTGATCAAAAAATAAACAAAAATATAACAACAACATCAGCATAAAAAATATAAGAAATAAAAGACGTAAACAGCCAACAACAAAGTGCGGCGAACAAAGTAAAGTAAACAAGCAAATCAATCCATTATTAGATCTTTCCCGAAGGCCGTCATCCTCCTTCGAGAGCATTCATCACACTAATGATCCAGCGATATAAAACGCAAGACAAAGCGAGCAATGATGGCGTTCGAATTAAGTTAGTCGTGTGTGATGACGCCATGTTGATTGCAGTGAGAATTCCATCAGATGTGTGTGAAGACACGAGATCAAGTTATTCAGTCAGTCTTGTGTGCGGACAAGTTGCGTGTGAAGAAAACAATTATTGGTGTTGTGCTTACAAAAAGTTTTTGAGCAAAGAAGAATAACTTACATTGTTGTTGTTTACAAAAAGGTTGTAAGCAGAGAAATATAACGAACAAGCATATATTGTGATAATTATTGTTGCATACGTGGTACAAGTTCGAACAGTGGCACAAAAGTAGTGCGGACAATAAAGAATTGATTTAAAAATTAAACCCAAAATTATTTATTATTTTATTTGCAATCTACGAACTCATATTTTTAACGTTTTCAAAAAGGTAAAAACGTAACAATATGTACTTATAAATTATGTATTAGAGTGATTGTCAATAACAACGATAACAAACTTCTTTTGGTTCGAATTGGGACATCCGAACATCAACGACAAGGGTTTTCAACAGAACGGTTCTATATGCCACACTGCTAATACCACAATGGATATTCTGGACAAAGAATTTCAGGAGTTTTGTGGAGTTTTCCTAAATCGCAATTGTATACAATAAAGAAACAAACCACAGTGGTTCTCCAAATCAACATGATCCATGCAATCGATTGAATTTAGACTGTTTTATCAGGCCAGAGGCTTGGAAAATTAAACATTTCGAATGCGCTTTATCGGGAGATGAATGCAGATGTAGGATCTCACACCATTTATATTGGCGTCCATGAGTGAAAGGACCTACAAGCGAAAGATTTTCAAGAAACTTCTTACGATAATTTTATTTTAATCTCAAAGTTTTTGCCAGAAATCTGCTGATTTTTAGAGATGTCTGATCTAGGGTTTGAAACGTTGCTTCACATCTTATAAGCCGACATAGTACTAGATCACGGTAACTCCTTTAGAATGTTGTTTTAATCAATACTACAAGCAACTACTACCAGAGCCTACTATAGGGTATTATCCTAAAACACAGACACAATTGTGATCTAAAAAATCAAAAGCCAACCATAAAAACCTCCACTACAAACACTATGACAGTATGTAAACACACACACACATATACACATGGTGGTGTTTAGATTACGTTTCTATTGTCCTGTCCAGTTACCAAATTTATAACTCTAATTACAGCCACAAAGATAGTTCTGGTAAGAGAAAGGGGAGGGGGGAACAAAGTCATTTAGAAACACACATTAGGATAGGATAGAAAAATAAAAAATGATTTTCAAACACAATGAAATGAATGAAAAATTTTATTTTTTAAATAAACCCAGCAACTGGGATAAGAAATGAAACGAATGAAGTAAAAAGGAAAAACATTTCTTAAGGGAATTATAAGAACACACGCAAGTTTTGTTAATAACGTTGTCTTATAAAATCATGAAGGCATCTTAAATGGTTTTTGAAGAAACAGTTGTGTTCGTCTTTAATACGTAGTTTTATTTGGTGGCCTTTGATTATTTCAAAATATTGTGGTTTCCGTTGAGGTTTCCTTCGTATACACATTCTCCCTCATAAGATTTTCTTTAAGCGGTTTAAACAACAAATCATTCATTGTACGATTAGATTTATGATTTTTATAGACGGGTTTTGTTTATAAATTCTTGGCATTTTGATGACTGTATTTAGTTTTTTTTTTCTTTTTTTTCAAATGCTGGAGTTCTATTGAACTAATGCCAAGGAAATGAAATTTTTATAATTTTCTCTCACAGTTTAGTTCTCATTTCAATATGTGTTCTGCCAGTTGGGTAAGCAATGTAACAATTTATTAATTTGGGGACTGCGAATTCAATTCCTTTCAGTGATTCTGGTCAGACTGGCGAGTGGCTCTATATGCTACAGAATAGTTAACCTTTTCTTCTGAGTGTTTGTTTTCTTCTTTTTTTTCACCGAGGAGGGGTAAATGTACCTAATCGCACGATAGAGGAAGTCGTCACATCCTCCGTGTTTTTTGTTCGTATCCACATCCGAATTATGTATCGAAAGTTGTGGAGACATCTAAGTGCCTCCACTATTCCTTTCGTCCTGGTCCCTGTTTGCAATTTCGTTCGGCACGTCTGTCAGTGTTATCTATGCCGGCGTGCCTACATATTCTCCAGCCTCAAGAACTCTCATCTTCATTCTTAGAATGCACTCCACGTAATTCGTCACCGAGGCGCAATTCTCCTTACTCGAAATTATTCTGTGCAGATATATCCTACTATTTCTTATTTATCCGTGACCTGATAGCACATGCGTAACGTAGTTATTTACCTCTCCAAATTTCCAACCAATCCATGGCTTTATGTCCGGAATAAGTCTCGCCGCCCGCCTTCCTCTATCTTTATCGATCCAACGTCGTTGCCATTCTGAAATAGTGTTTTCCCTGAAGTGACCGGTTATGCGATTTCCAGTCGATTTTGCCTTATAAATCTCCATTCGCTCTGCTTCCAGCAGATTTACAGGCATTATACCTGCTATCACAAGTACAGCTGGGGCGGAAACTTTACGATACGCCTACGCGATACGTAATGCAGCCGTTCATGTTGCGTTTCGGCCCAAATTACGCTCCCATATCGCATAATGCTGTTTCTAGCCTCTATCAGGAGTCTCCGCCTCGCGGGTAGCGGTCCTCCAATATTCGGCATAAATCTGCTGAGCTGTCCAACGATCGATACGAAAATTTCAGTCTGGGATCCAGCCTTATTGCCAGGTATTCTACCGAGCTTTTGGTCCTAATTACCTCATTTCAAATACTCATGTCCACCTGCAAGGGGATACAACGACCAGTGATCAGCAGTAATTCCGTTTTATGCAGGTTTTCGCCTTCTCCTGAATGTTGGTTTCCCAAGACAGAAACGAAGGTTTGAATGCTGGCATCTTGAACTATAAAGAATTATTTTGCAGTCGACTTCCTCTTAGCAGTCTTCTGGCGAAAACTGCGTGAATAAATAAAATTGTCATCTAAAGGTTTTCAAAAATCATGGCCTTAAAGTCGCTTTAGTCTAGTAAGCAGAGTGTTGGCTTATTTGAAGGGAGGCCACGGTTTAAAAACCAGGTCAGTAATCTACAAAAAAAAAAAAGAACAAAATATGATGAAAATTATTTCTTTGGCGACTTTCTTTCAGCAGATTTCTGGTAAAAACTTTAAAAGTAAATAAAATTGCCATGAAAGATTCTTAAATAAATGTGTCGCTTGGAGTCTACTTTAAACTGTAAGTCCTGTCGCTTGAGAAAAACTAGGTCGTAATCCTGACTGACGGCTTGTAATGACAGTTATGTATGGGTGATGTAAGAAGCTAGGTTGGAAACCTGACTAAAGAGTTGTAATGTAAATTACTAAGTAGTCAACGTTGGAGCTCCTTTTCGTAGGCATGATTTCAAGAAAGCAAATTTATCTCAAATTTTATGTACAAATTTACGAACTAAACTTAGACTTCGATAGGAAGACGCAGTGGAATTGATATTGTAGACAGCGTTACCGTTGGAAATTTTTAAGAAGTCGCACAAAAAGGGGATTTTTGAAAAAAAAGTCGCACAAAAAGGTCTATAGTCTATTCTATAGTCTAGTATATAATCTAGTCTATAGTCTAGTCTATAGTCTAATCTATAGTCTAGTCTATAGTCTAGTCTATAGTCTAGTATATAATCTAGTCTATAGTCTAGTATATAATCTAGTCTATAGTCTAGTCTATAGTCTAGTATATAGTCTAGTCTATAGTCTAGTCTACAGTCTAGTATATAGTCTAGTATATAGTCTAGTCTATAGTCTAGTATATAGTCTAGTCTATAGTCTAGGATATAGTCTAGTCTATAGTCTAGAATAATACTTTTTAAAAAAAGGGGAAAAAAGGGTAAAAAATCTTGAAAAGTGTCAGATTTAGTTCATTTTAGTAAGGGGGCACAAAAAGTGGCGAGGTTGCTGAAAAAGTGTCAAATTGCGACTTTAGTCGCTCAACGGTAACGCTGATTGTAGATTATATGATGCTGACAACAAAGTGTCATACTCACCTAAAATTTATTATGTTTTGTATACCAAAATTTTGTTTAAACTAATTTCAAATCTTTTACATCACAAATTAAAGTCATATCCTCGAAATATCAAAATTTCACTCTGAAAATGAAAGAAATTACCCCCAAAAAGTTTAAAAAGCAGGATACCACTTAAAGTCATACAAACAACAAAAAAAAAAACGCAAAGAATTAAAACAAAAGTTATCAGCTAACGAATGACTTGTTTTTTCGTTGTTTTCGTTGTTTTTCTTGTTAAATTGTTGACTAAATATTTGTCAAATGACAACAACAATCAAAACAGTTTGCAGTGAATGAATGACAACGAATGACGTCTATGGCAAACAAAAAAAGAGTTAAATTTCTGTGTACTTTTTTTCCATTTTATTACGTTGACAAATGCAAACACAAATAAATGTTAACGAGTGAAAATAAAAATCCAACAACAAAAAAAAAGTGAAAAAATACGCCAAAAAGATGTAGACAAACACACAAGAATTTTTGCCTATTTACTTAGAGAAAGATAAATTTATACAAAAAACACACATCCATTCATACATACACGTTATTATGCTATTGGTGAAGAGAAAAAGTGCATACGATTTTGAAATGATTTGTTGTTGCACAAGTCGTCGTTTTTTATTTTTCGCCCAATTCTATGTGCCACCGTTTACAACTTGATGTAAACAACAACAATTGCTATTCTTTGTTATTCTTCTGTTTGCACGCTTTGCATAAACAATAACAATTACTAGACAAACAGATCTTTGTAACGGAGACCTTCAGACCACGATTACTTTCTTCAAACGAACAGTGTCTTCACACAAGACAAAATGAAGTGTACATACACCGGCCGCTTATTTTGCATTGCCTTTTATATAGCAACGTAAACAGCCTGATGAATATTCTTAAAGGCGAATGTTCGTGACTTCGTCTTCCCGAAATCTCTATAAATGTTAACATTGTGGCTTACATTCATTATTGTAGTGTTGTTTGTGTATTTTTGCTTACTTGTTTACCATTTTTTTCGTGCTGGTATTTGTTGTTATATTAAGCAGTACGATAATTCGTAAACAGGTTTATTTACTGTATTGTTTTGTTTCCGTAGCTTTTGTTTGTAATTTTAATGTTAAGCTATGTAAAAGCAAAACATTTACGTAACAATATTTTACCGAAGACAAAAATACCATCACCTTGTTATGGAAATGAATTTCTTCGTTAAATGACCACTTACTCCTGTATTAGGTATACTAGCTTACAGAGACTCTATTTTCTGAAATGGAAACAATTAATTTTCTTTTGTCTCAGATGCTTGCATGGTTTGTGTTTTTTTACATAAGAGTTATGACGAATGGAATGATTAAGCCAAGCTAAAGTATCTCCAATTTATTGATCTTTATAATTGATAATGCAATCGTCGATTCCGTGAACGTAGCTCGTAAAATCTGGCCAAGATGGGATAAGGGGCGCACAATGAGTCTACTTAAACTCCAAAAAGGCGCATTGGTCTTGGCCACCTTGCTAACGACTGCTGTAGAATCTGCAGAGATGAGGAAGAAGAGGAGACTGTCCCTCACCTGCTGGGAGCATGCCCGGCTCTTTGTTAAAGGAGGGTACTTGGGCGCTTACTACAAGGATGATGTAGAGGAACTGTCAATGATTGACATTGGCAGCCTGAATCGCTTTATTAAGAGCTCTGAGTGGATAACGGATAAATGCACAATGGGCCCAAAAATTTTTCTTGCATGGGCAGCCACGTCTACCTACCTACCTAGTGGTCTGTAAGCTGTTAGTAAGGCAGCTTTGCAGAAGTGAGAATGAGTCTGCATAATATATTGATGAACAGAAATGACCATGTGAGATTTGATTCACTACATACTGGAACATGTGGACTGACTAGGGCATACCCCAAATTATTTGCTTCCAATATTGTCTACTTTGATGTCCATTTGTTAGAGAAAAGTTTTAAAATGCCTTTGTTGCGGCAAGTATTCAATTCAGTGACCTATGTAGAGTAGCGTTGGGTACCAGAGGTCTTTGTATATAAGAGCCACATATAAAAGGATTCTGTGTAGCGCTTAAAACGTGTCCAAAAGTTGCACTGATGTATACACTCGACTCCTGTTCTGCTTATTAAACAACTAACCAAGAGAAATTCCCTTTAAAAATAGTTCTTAATGGACAGACAGGAGGAGTTTATTTAATTTTGCATCAAGAGTTCGTTGTATATGCCGGTAAAGGTTTTAAAAATTGTTTGAATTTTATTCTAAAGTGATTGACAAGATTTATTGTTCAGAGCTTAATTAACAAACCATCTTCTATGTGAACATCAAATATTTCATTTTTATGAACCCAAATAGGGATCTTTAAGCTCACTTTTGAAATATTTGTGTACAGAAGGATTCCAAACGCAATGAGGAAACAATGTGTTTGCCCAATAAAAACTTCTATTTAAATGGAGATTGAAATTCAAATGACCGCGAACGGAGGTCTTAAAGATTAATGTCACATGATTCACTGCAAGAACACTGCATATTGCAGTATACAACAACGCAACAATGATTTTCAAATCAATTTATTTTACTAGTTTTTTGTCAATTAAAGAGCAATCTTAAACGAAAAATCATTTAAAAAAACTTTGGGGAATTTTATTTTTTTAAGGACCAGATCATATTAAAGGCAATATAATTACAAATGTTAAGAACAATGAGTTTATTTGCTGCATTGCAACGAAGTTACCTTTGCATCCACCTAATAGGACCCCAACGAAAAGGTACAAAGCAATTTACACGACACTTTTGGCAGTTTGGTAGCAAAAAAGAAGAAGTGAACACAGTGTAAATCACTCCTTTTCATAACAAAATACTTGCACAAGCAAACAAACAAATAAGGACACACACTCACAAAAAAAAACAAAGGAAACAGAATCCTTTCCTCTGTTTAACTGCAGCAATATTAAAGCAGGATTCAATTTAAAAATGAAAAAAAAATTGGAACAGCCATGCCAGTGAAATATTAAAAACTCACACCGTTAGCAGCAAATTCTAATGCTTTTCCTAACCCATTACCATTGGCTCAAAAAAGAGAAGCATTGGTCTTGATAAAGGACGTGAAAAAATCTCTCAAAAAAAAAGGATGTCGTTAGGGTCTAAGGAAAAGGAAAAATTTGTCAACCACTTAGACCAAACCAAATAAACAATCAAACAACAACCAACGACCAACTAAATTGGCTAGACAGTCAACCAAGCAATAAGTCAGTCCTAGATGAGAAAGTGTGTCGTTTTGTGTGTGTGTGTGTGTTTTTTTTTTGTTTGAAGAACAAAAAAGTTGTTCCTTTAATGACCATGAAATTCAATTTAAGAAATTCTGTGTGGAATTCTAAACAATAGCCGCTGACCACTTTGTAAGGCAATTAAAACGACAACCGTTTGTCTTCACAGAATAATGAGACAAAATCTTAAAAAGTGTGGACATTTCTTTACTTTTCTGCTTTTGTACTCTTTCAACAGGATTTTACAACAAACTGTGATAACATTATCCTTTAATACAAACGCCAAATGCAGTGAGTAACCCTGAAAAATAGATAGACTGTCCCTCTCTAAGTTGCATAAAATTTTGCAAGTCTCTTCAAGAGTGGTTGCATAAACTGTTGCAGCATGTCGTACGGCAGTACATAATCCAAAGTGATTGTCTTATGTAAAGTAACCTTGACAAGCAGGTAGTGAATGTGTTTGTTTGTCAGATTTTCAAGAGTATGAACCTTTGAATATTACTGGCCTTCATTTTTATATGAAAATTTTTAATATAAACAAAGTCTGAGTCCGTGTAACCCCTGCGCTATCCAAACTCTTCAATTAATTTGGGGGAACTCGGTTAGTACATGCGCATTCCATATGATGTGCCAATGGGCTGCTATGTGCTCTCAAGTGAATGAGCTTTTATAATCAAAGTTACCACTTCACCTACCTACCAAAGTCTGGATCCATTTTACTCTTTTTCCAACCTGATACGAATCTGCATGAGATTCAAGAGCACCCATGCCTATCGAAAAAATCATCGTTTAGTGTGAATTTCGATCTTTGAGGACGTCGTTACCCATGCAATCACTTCCAATGGTAACCATTATAGCTTGGCCTGACTCAGATGATCTGGACATTAAGTGGTGTATTTCCAATAGGACAGCTCATACCACATTGCATATACTGCATGAGCGCTTTAAGAAAATGGTCATCTCTCATGGAGGTGGTATGAACCGGCTACCAAGATCGAGATCAAGATCTTTCTTATTCTCGTGGGGTTTTCTTAAACTACAGGTGTACGCGAATAATCCACAAACCATGGTGGTGCTCAAAGCCAACATAATCCATAGCATCGGTCAACCTGACTAAGGTGCCAAAGTCATAGAAAATTGAGTATTTCGGCGACGCTCTACTCTAAGAAATCGTGGCTAAAATTTTAGCATATAAACACCAACATAAAAAATTGTAAACAAAAATACAACAACAAACACTACATGAATAAATGTAAACAAAATACACAAACAACAATAATAAAACAATGATGTTTATATTTGCAGAGATTTCGGGAAAATGAAGCCAAAAATATTCGTCTTCACGAACATTCATCAGGCTTTTTACTTTGCCATATAAACGGCAGGCAAAGCAAGCGAGTGAGTGAGTAAAAGTGCAGTCAGTCTTGAGTGAAAATACAGTGTGTTCTAAGATTTAACAAAGATCAGTCGAACAATTGTCTAATAATTGTTATTGTTTATGCAAAGGGTGTAAGCAAAGGAATAACAAACAAAGCAATTGTCGTTGCGTACATAAAGTAGTGAACAGTGACACACAGAATTGTGCAAATAATAAAAAATTGTACTTAAAACTAAACACAAATTTATTTTTATTTATAATCTACGAGCTCATATCTTAAACGTTTTTAAAAGATAAAAATTTAACAATATTTTTTCCGACTTGGGCGTTTGGGTAAGCCAACACACTACTTACTAGACTACTGCGACTTTAGATATTTTAGCATTCTGGCATAAATAAATAGGCTGTTCGAGTGAATGAAAAATTTCGATGACATCTTGCACTTCCTTTGTTTTATTTTAATTGATGGTATGAAGACTCGATGGTATGAAGACTAAAATTTGATTAATTTCATGAGAAATAATACGAACAGTATGAAGCAGAAAGTATGCTTTAAATAAAATTAAATTAATTAAAATTAAAACAAATGAAATTTGTATCAAAAGAAGTCTATTGAAGTACTCCTTTAACTCTGACGCGCTAAATAATTGAAACACAAAATTTAATACAAAAGAAAATAATAAAAAATAAAAAAAGATAAAGACCCTTCCCTTCGAATTTAAAATCAATTTTTATTGTGTTTTATTTTTATGGTTTTTTAAAAAAATTTATTTCCAATTGACCGAGACAACCCCTTCAAATAAAAAGGAAACGTTTTAAACGCACTTGTCAAAATATTTAACAGCCCATAGTGTTTAGCAAAGTGCAGAAAAAAGGAAGGAAAAAATTTAATAAAAATTGATTTTAAATTTATGATCACAGGCACATAAAATTTATAAATCAAAACAAATTTTTTTTATTTTGTTATGTTTTTCATAAAAATTAGTCTGGCAAAAAACAATAACTTAAAAACGTCCGAACACATGCAATCTCAGTGTCACGGTTCACAGTTAAAGGCCAATAAACATACGAGTATTGAACCCTTTTTTTTGGTTTTCTAACCCTGTTAGAGGAGGAGGAGTACATTAGCACTACAATACCCACGTGAAGTGTAAAGAAAATTTCCAAAAAAAAAACACAAAAAAAGGATTTTTTATGACCGGCATCATAAAAAATATTAACCGTTAAAGGAGTAACATTTGGAGGTTGAAAAAAAGGCATTTGACAACGTAAAGAATAAAAAAATTCACACTTAAAATTGCACATGCCCTCAAATAACCGTGAAAATCTCTACGCCAAACTAATATTCGTAACTATAAAGATACAATCTCAGTAACATGGAAACATACATATACTGGATAGCGGTTCCCATAAAAAAATGATAAACAAGTAAACAAAAATACAACAACAAACACTACCAGACTAAATGTAAACAAAATACACAAACAACAATAACGAAACAACGATGTTTACATTTATAGAGATCTCGAAAATGCGAAGCCATGAACATTCGCCTTAAAGAACATTCATTAGATTGTTTACATTGCAGGTAACGGTGTCAGTAAATGTTCAGTCAGTCTTGTAGGAAGACACGGTGTATTTGAAGAGAGTAATAGTGGTTTGAAGATCTTCGTTACAAAGATTAGTCAAACAATTGTCTAATAAATATGCAAAAACAGAGCAAAGAAGAATAACAAACAAAGCAATTGTTGTTGTTTACATCAAGTTGTCAACAGTGGCACACAGAATTGTACAAACAATAAAGAATAAAGAGCGATTGCCACCTTAAAATAGCTCAAGCATAGTAAGCAATCGACCAATGGCCAGACAAAAAACCCTTTATCTGGATATGTTTCCTTCCGCTGCAACTTATTTATGAATCATCTAAGACGTATCTTATTACATTCGAGTTGTGTCTGCCTTAAAATCCTACAGAAGTCGTTAATGTGAAATTTGCATTTCTAAAGCGGAACTCAAGGATGTTACTCAATGGACAATGGAGATGCCACTATGACCAGATCAGAGTTATAAGATGCAGGTTCTCTGCAATCCAGTTGTAATCCTCAGCTTATTCGCATAGAAATTCCAATGTCCAGGAAACCAAGTTTCATTTGACTCGATCATTGAACTTACCTGCATCAGTCAAAAGCTTAAGTTAAGCATTAGGTCAAAGGTTAGGCGTATTTTGTTACTACAAGCGATTATCGGACTCGAGGGTCTAGCAGTTAATATAGGAAGCCATTACCATTGTTGTTTTATTTTGGAGGATTCAGTTAAAGATTCAACAAATTTCTGATAAGGAACAACGAGAGCTTTCAAAAGTAGTGTGACCTATAAGAAACACAATAATTCCATGAATGATGGCCGCGCGATCCGAGGAAATACTCGTCCTGCAGAGCTAGCTGTAAAGTTATACTGTACAGGACTTTAAGCCTCAAACGATATTAAGCCTCTGCTTAAAACGGCCGAATAATACCCAATTAAAGTGAAGCAATTGGAATGCTCAACAGCATTTAAGAAACTGTGAGTTTTAAAGATTCGTTTGAGAAACCTTTCGAAGCCATTATGTATAGAATATATTGTCGTCGCAATGTTTGCCACGGTTTGTTTGAGTAAAGCGCACAGGAAGTGTCCGATTTTCAATTACTCAGTGTTGTTTGTGATCATTTACCTTTAGTTCATAGGTCAGTTGAGTATTCTACGGGTGTAGGTCTAAACTACGACGCAAAATTTGCCAAGTTGTGGTTAGCGAAAGGCCGAGCTCTTGTTAGCCTCGTGAAAACGGCTACATTGGATTTTCCTTCAGTGCCACTTACCAGCAATGATGTTTTTAGCAGTGGTATGGGTATGGGTCGATCGTTTACTGAATTAATGGACGCGATGTTTTTGATCACATTGGGGATTGTCCTCTCGGTAAGGCGATTATGGCGATTGGAAATAGATTAACCGAGCATTTACACGTTTTGTTGAATATCTGTGTATATTGATTTGGCAAAGCAACCTAATCAAATGGCAACCAATTTGACAGATGATGCTCCAGTAATATGATCGTTATCAACTGTCAGAATTTGGTAAGTGCCTATTGGCAGATCCGATATATGATGTTTAAGCGTTTATAACGTTTTTTCGTTTTTTAGGCGTAACATGATGTAAAGTTACATAAAACGAGCTATTTTAATTGCTAATAGTGTCATCATTTTAGTAACCCTAAAACATCGAAATATTCGTTCACAGGCTTGACGATATTCTTTCTTTATTCCTTAAATTAAGGGTAGCATTGATGGGTTTTAATTGTTTTTTTGGTTACAAAATTACCCAAAATTATTGCATTTTTATGACTTTTTATAAAAGAAATTTTGAGGCATATTTTGTTGGTTTTTTAATAAAAAAATATTCGGGTTTTCTTTTTTCTACTACTAATGTTTTACACCCTCTTCTACACCCTCTTCTACACCCCTTTCTAATGTACATTTATTTGTACAAATTAACCCTTTCTAGGGGAATTTATATAAAAACATTTGTAACCCTTTTTGTTCGTTTGTAATAAAAAATAAAAAAAAAAATTGTAATTGACTGCAGCACAATATTGATATGACGTGTAAAAATTCTATAAAGAACGAACAAAATTATAATTTTTTTAATTAATTGTTCTTACAATGGGCATACAGTGAGCTTCGAAAGAGATATCAAAAAAATTTCGAAATATTAGAAAATTTTTTAGGACACACTCCTTAAGTGGTATAAGTTGAGTTTAGTGACTGATAGAATCTTATCTATGGTGTACATTTTCTTTTGACGCTCACTGTTTGAATATGAAGCTCCCAAATTTGTTTCAGGGACAAGGTGGTGGATCAAGATTAACGTTTAATAATATCACGTATTATTTTTGGACATTAAAAGATAAAATTTTGATGTCTTATTCGATGCAATGATTTTATATCGACCCAATATATGTACAAAATGGATGTAAAAAAAAATTGTCGTAAACAAACGATATATTGTACCGTGCTGAACCTAATTATGATATTCATGCAATGTTCACCGAAATTCCGTTCCCTTAGAAAACCTTATGCTATGTTCAGACATGCACAATATTCGATTTATTGAGAACAATATTTTTAGCGTTCAGACATATGGTATACGAAAATTTATTTGACAGCTGTTAAACAAAACAGCTGATTGCTTCAACAACATTGCTTTTAATTTAATCGCGAAGATTAGTGACAAAAAATTTTTTTTACAAAAAATGGAAAACAATTTAACTTTGGAAAAGGTATTTGCTAATGATCAACCGAAACGC
>CM025790.1:7504916-7527926 GCA_014635995.1 Sarcophaga peregrina | reverse complement strand
TACATAATTGGCCATTACAACCCTTCAGTCAGGATTACGACCTAGCTTCTCACACCACTTATGTTGCTGTGCGTTAATTTTTATACATAAGCGGCGGGACCCTACAGTTTAAAGTTGACTCCGAACGACAGATTTTTGAGAAGCTTTTCATGGCAATTTTTACTCTCAGAGTCTTTGCCAGAAATCTGACCTGGGAATGAAGGCTTGGTGATGTCAAAATCTTTAAGCTAAAGAGATTCATCACTTCCTAGTAATAAATGTGGCACATTGCAATAAAAATTGAAGACATAGCAGACTTATACAGCGCAGCAATTCCGAGCTTGCTCAAGTCTTAAAAGAGAAAGCTTCAATTATCTCTTATTACCAGCTGAACGGTAATACGCTCATTATTATATGCACACGTTAACTGGGGGACTAATTAATTGTCTGTAGGATGTAGGCAATGAAGTAATCTACCTATTAATCATGATTGAAAATATTTCGATAAATACAGTGGTGTATGTATACTATTTCCTTTGATTGTATATCTTAAATCGAGGTCTATAATACTTGTATGTGTTTATTGTACACCTTTTCACCTGCAGTTTTGAAAGACACAAATGAGTATAACGGCATACAATTAAGGGATGTGAAGACCAACCATTAGAAGTCGCCGAGGTCTAGTGGGTAGTGTGTTGGCTTATTATACAAAAGGCTCGGGTTCGAATCCCAGGTCAGACATCAAAACGAAAAAATATTTCTTCGGCGACTTCCTCTCAGCAGATTTCTGGCAAAGACTCTGAGAGTAAAAATTGCCATGAAAAGCTTCTCAAAAATCTGTCGTTCAGGAGTCGACTTTAAACTGTAGGTCCCGCCACTCATGTATAAAATTAACGCACACAGCATAAGTGGTGTGAGAAGCTAGGTCGTAATCCTGACTCAAGGGTTGTAATGGGCAATTATGTATGAAGACCAACCATTTCACCATAGATGTCACGAGACATCCAAACAACACTAATCCAAGCATTACTTAGGTTTTTCAGTTTCTACGATAAAATTATCGAGTAAACAATTGCAATTGAATTCTACCAGAAAAAAAAAAATGGGAATATCAAATAAATTTCTTTCAGAAATAGTCAGTGCTCTTGGTACAATGTACAAAGTACGACCTCCGGGTACTGTGCTTGTCTTGGCCGACAGGTGCACGTCCTCTAACCTAGTCAGTGCCCAATATATTTGGAAAAAGAACTCTGTGTCAAAAGTCTCCTATTAAGATTTCGTTAACCTACTCCTGCCACATACCATGAATTGCTTGAAGACAAAATGTAATGTAAAAAAAACTTGAGTTCTTTTTTATACATTCTGTACCCCACCCTTTTTAATATGCTGATATTTACAAACGGTTTCATAGTTTTTTTTTTCTTGTAAGCAATTCACTTTTGATGCAAAAAAATTATGTGCCAACACAGCTGTAATCCTTCCCAACGTATGCATAAGAAAATCAATTCGAGAAGAATATTTTTAAAAAATATTTCAAATATTTTTATTAAAAAATAAAACGAATGAAAGAAAACCATAACACGTGCAAGGATTTATTATTCATGCCAAAGGAATATTCATAAGGCAATGCATTCGGATCGACCATCCATCCATCCATTCCAACCATTTAACACAAAATCAACCATCCAAGCATAAATCTGCTCATTATACAACACCCACATGTTAAATAAACCTCACAATTGAATAAAGCATAGAGAGTAGAGAGTCGAAGACATTCTTTTGGTAAAATTTGTTGTTTGCAAACAGTGTTGTAAAGAATAGAGATGACGGCTATCAGCAAATAATCATAATAAGTTCGTGCTGTCTACGTGCCCACTTAGTGTTTGATGTGGATATTAATTGAACTGAAGTTTTTGATTTTTTTTGGTTTTTGTTTTGGTTGAATTCCATTTCTACTGTCTAAACATTACAAGAACAATAAAAAAAAAGAAAACCAGGAGAACAATGTCTAGTAGTTTGTTAACCAAATACCGCTAGAAAAAATATGCCAAATATACCGAACAAAAGCTTTTTCGTATAAAGAGAAAAAAACTAAAAATCCTTGGCATGCAAAAAGTTTTCTAAAGATAGGCACAGGAAACCTTTTAATGCAACCACCATTACCTCCTCCATCTATCTACCACCCTTACCCTTGGCTAACAAAAGAAAGAAATTCAAACTTAGTTTATGATAGTTAATACCCTACACGAGTATTTATGTTTATGTTAATATAGAGTAGAGTAATGCAGCAATTTAAATCTACATTACACACAACATACAACATGTGTCCTTTAATTATTCCATAAACAAATAACACACAAGCATACATACGTACGTTTTACTGTAAAAGGGTTCCTTTTGATTTCAAAATTGGTTTCAAATTTGAAATTTTTTAATTCAACTTTTTCATTTGACTGTCAAACATCATTAAAATGTCAGTGCGTTCCTTTTATTTTTAATCCACAATGACATTTCATGTACTATGTAGTGCATACGAACAGAACAGGAGCCCGAGTACTTTTTTTTTTCTTGTATTACAATTTCAAATCTCATGTTAAACGTATTGTTAAATAATTTTAATTTGATTAATGATCCTTTAAAGTCCCTGGCAAAATAAAAAAAGGATTCTTTTCAATTGTATTCGTATCAGTTAAACACCTGCCTTCATTTTGTTTTTTGTTTATAAAGAAATCCCGTTTAATGAAATTGCTGGCTTTTTGGTTCCGTTTAATAATTTGACTGAAAAGTTCGTAAATTAACACACAGATGGCGCTATTAGCATTAAAGTCATATAATATATACAGTAGCGAGCACAAAAAATGCAACGTTGGGTAAAATTATCTTTAAGTGCGATAATTTAAAAAAAAAATGGTGACCAGTTCAATATATTTCTTTGGGTTATTAATCCCTACAGTTATCGATACCTATTATCAATAACATTATGTAAATATTTTTAATTAATTTTATATTATTTTGTCATTTATTAAAAAGAGAGAATTTCATGGGAGCAATAAAAATGCAACAGCATAAATTTTAATGTCTTTATTTAAATTAAATAGTAATTCTTACAAAAAAAAAAATCTTAAAATTAATATTTGGTGGCGTAGCCCTTATTTTTTATGACTTCTTGCAACCTAGAAGGCATAGAGTCGACTAAAGCTATTAATGTGTTAATGGATATTTTCTCCCATTCACTTTTCAAAATTTCTTCTAATTGCCTCTTATTTGACGGATGTTTCCTCTTAACTTCCCAATCTAATAGCTCCCATAGATTTTCTATGGGGTTTAGATCGGGAGACTGTGATGGCCAGTCCAAAACATTGACATCATTGTCGCTTAAAAAGTTTCGAGCTAAGCGACTTGAGTGCTTTGGATCGTTATCCTGTTGGAATATGCTACCAGGAGGCATTTTTTCCCGCAGATGAGGAAGCATGTGTTCTCCAAGGGACCTACCCCATCACGGGAAAACGCACCTGTAAATACGTGACGTAAAATCAATAATTTTTTTTAAACATATCGTTCCTTACCCCACACCATTATTGATCCATGATGATTGATGTTTTACGGTTGGAAGTTGATATCTTGAACAATATCTCTGTCCAGGCGGTCTTCGAACAAAATTTATCCCATCGGAGCCAAACAAATTAAATTTCCTTTCATCGCTCCACAAGACTTTAGCCCATTGTTCATTTGACCAATCCTTGTAACGTTTTGCAAATTCCAGGCGCTTCTTTTTATTGATTGCTCTGATGAGAGGTTTCTTTGCGGGTCGTCTCGCATGCAATTTAGCCTCTTTCAACCTACGGCGAACAGTGTGAACGCCTATAGAGACTCCCATTTGCTCATTTGCGAAATTAGCAACGTCCACTGCGGTCTTTCGTGGATCTTTTCTAACCAGTGCAATCATCTGGCGGTCTTGGCGAGAGGTAGTTTTTCGAGGATTAGCACTACCTGGTTTCCTTTCCACACTATTTCTCAAGGAAAATCGAGATTTAATCCGACATACGGTTAATTGATTTACACCAAAGAGGTGTCCAACTTCAGGCATGGATTTTCCTTCTTCTAAGGCTTTAATGATTGCAGTTTTGCTGTCAGCTGAGAGCTGCTTCTATTACAAAACACATGTTGTATAACTTATTTAAGAAATTTTCAATTATAATTAAATAAATAACATAATTTAACTATTTTTTTATTATGTTGCATTTTTTTTGCTCGCTAAAAATTTGCCCTTTTTTCACTAATTCAAAAATATTTAACTTTTTAAAGCAGAATTTGGAATAAACTGTGGTTACTTTGAAAACTTATAATTGAAAGAAAATAGATAAATTAGTTACCGTTATTTTGAAACAGATCTTATTAAAGATCATATGGCACAGTGTTGCATTTTTTGGGCTCGCTACTGTATGCAACAAAAAAAAAAAAATATTAAAAACATCCCGCTAATGACATAGTGCAGGTTGTGAATTTTGTTGAGTAGATCTCAAACAAATTTTAATTTTATTTCTCAAACCCTCCAAACTTGTTTTATTTAAAGAAAACTATTTTTTATAACCTTCCGGTCAGGCTTCTGATTACTCAAATATTTCTAACCCGTTGTTCAAAATTTGAATCTTTTTGGAAAGGGGAAAGATGGACCTTTAAAACGGTATACATTGTATCTGTTATTGCACTTAATATGCTATGAGATTTGATGAGGTAAACTTGGAAAATTCGAATTTTTTTTCATATTTTTTCAAGTTTGTCCACTCTTAACAGTAAACATAAGTAAAAAAATATAGAATAAATGATATCATTCTTAAAGCCTATGCTCTTGTGAAGAGATTGAGTCATCATTTGATCAAATTGGACAAAATTTGCAGTAGTTATTATTTAAAGAGTCTAAAAGTCGAGTGATATTTTTTATAAATTTCATCTCATCAAATAACCTTTCAGTTTAGTTTTTTTAGAATTTTTGATGGATCTTGATTGAATTAAAACAACATAAGTGGTGTGAGAAGCTAGGTCATATTAAGACCTATTACGTATGGCGTTGTTTGAGCGACCACCAAAAAATATTTGTGTTTTGGTGGTCACCCAAGTGCCATACGTAATAGGTCCTAATACGATCTAGCTTCTCACACCACTTATGTTGTGTGCTTTAATTTAATACAAAAGTGGCAGGAATGACAGATTTTAGAGAAACTTTTCAGGTCAATTTTTTATTTACTCTCAGAGTTTTTGCCAGAAATCTTAGCAGATTTCGTCCAAGAAATATTTTTTATATTTCGTTTTGCTCTGAGAGTTCGGAAGAATTTAAACCAGGCAGATTTCCTTCTATTAGGCCAACGTACAATATGAGTCTACATGAGTCGAAATTTCACTATGTACTCTGATTCATTCGCACTCACTACATGGTTGATTTATACGTGCAGGTCGCAATGAGTATACGTATATCGTTAGCATCAAGCTCTTAGCATTCGAAATATGTTTGATTCATAAGACCACACTCATTTAGATTCATAATTTTAGAAAAATACTTACAAATGATTGGAGCAACGCGAATTATTCATTAAAATTTACAGTCTTAGCTGTTGTAGCATTTACAAAAAGAGAAAAAAGGAAAAAGACACATAAGCACAAAAGACAGAGCAGCAAGCAAAGCAAACACACAACCTTTTAGTGAGTAGTTTAGTGTTCGTACGCTGATCATACTTATTTTGTGCATTGCGTGTGTATGTTGAGTTATGGAGAGTCGAAATCAATAACATCATTCATGTTGTGTTATGTATGAATATGATGAGTATTTTAAACTTTGAACATGAGTAGAGGTTCGACGATATTAAAATAAGTATGAGTGCGATGATTCAATTCTACTCATGTTTTTGAATACTCATTGCTGATCTCTGCCACTATTTTGCTATTTAGCTTGGCTTTAATATCGATTGGAAAGAGATCTTTCAAAAGAAAAATTTTACAAATTGAAAACGTTTGTTTTATAAGATTAAGGCGCCTAAAAAATCTGAATACCGATAAAAAGGTTTTATCTGTTAACCAAACTTTAAAACCAATCAAGTCCATAGATGATTACTAACCACCACACCACCCTCTATTGCCACATTCTTTATCAACAAGATTATTGGAACACTTTAGCCAGACAGCCGACATAATGTAACCAAAAAATTGTGTGACAAGCGTGTTGTGATAATTTTTCAATTAAAATAAAACCCAATGCGACACATTCATTGTGTTGTCGTTATGGCAACAACAACAACAACAACAACTACAACGAACGATTAATATTAAAAATAGAAGAAGAAAAAAATCTTAATTTCGTTGCGCCTTTTAATGGAGAATCCGTGAAAATGCGAATTCATTTGAGTGTTGCGTTTGAAAGGCTTTCTTTTTTGTTTTTGTTTGTTTGTATGAGTGTATCATTTTCTCTCGGCTTTTTTGTCTGCCGCAGCAGCAAACAATGATTGTGTGACACTAATTTGAAATCACTTTGGATGCGCAGAACTATGAACGAATTCAAATGCCAAAGTGTTGAGAAGTGGGAAAAGAACACAGCTGGTGGCTGTTCTTTTTTTTTTGTTTTTTCTTTGTAACAATTCTACGCTTTTTAATGATTGTAGTTGTAAATGCAGGTGGATGTTAAGGACATTGGTGTTGGGTTGGGGTTGGGGTTGGTGTTGGTGGCTTACAACCAAATTATGTCCTCAGCATCATGCGACAATAAATGTATGAATATTTATGAACATGTATGTGTGTTCGATGTTACATTTTTATTTTTCGTTTCGCTGTTGTTGTTGTTGTTATTGTCGTAGTCGTCGTCGTCGTGGTTTTTAACTTAAGCTGCCATTATATTTTCACTTGTTTCGCTGATTGTATGAGGAAAGGGGGGTTAAATCCACAATTTTTTAACGCAGCCAAACTGACTGCGGTTGCTCAACCCTATTCTTTTCTATGCTTTCGCATACAGCATCAGCCATTATGGCTGCTCCTTCCTCATTCATTCATTCTTTGCAATACTTTTGCATGTTAATTTTATTTAAATTTTCTTTTTTTCTTCTTCATTTTCCTTGTTTTTTTTTGCAATTTTAAAAAATTTTGCTCATAATGACTTCGGCATGGTAACAAGAAATGTGTGAAAATGGTTGTTGTTATCCCAAGTTGGCTGATGATTGCTATTGAAACCTCAGGCGTAACAAATTGAAATTAAATTTATTTTTTTTTCCTCTTTTTTTTATTAAGAAAATCGAAAATATTGAAATGAACATCCATTTTATATGTCAGCAAGTGTGTGTTCGATCTTAAAGCTTTGTAACCGACATTCATTTTGTAACACTTTTTTATGTAAAGTGTAGGCAAATTGGAATACGAAATTAAGCTCCAAGGAAATCCTTTTTTGTTTTTATTCTTTTTGTAAGGAAAGAGAAAAATTTCGTATGTTTCTTTATATTAAAGCTGTAAAGGAGGCACATAAAATGCCTCCTTCAAAACATATGACGGAAACTTGTAAAACCAAAATTAAATACAAATTACTTACGTTATTAACCTCTTCTGTAAGACTTTGAAGCAGGACTTTCAGAAAAAATCGCATGAATTTAGACCAGAAGCATTTACGCAAGGGTCCTTTAGATTTTTAGACCGCATTAGGCAGATAGTAGAAGCTAAAAATGAACGGACGATTCCTTCACATTTAAACATTAGACGAGAAAATAGGCAGAACAGTCTGAGATGGCCAGGAATATTTAAAAGAGACGGGTACACTTGAGGCTACCTTAAAGACAGTGAGATTAAAAGTAATTCAAGGGTAGATAGGAATTCTACGTTGAGGGAACTAAGCGGATCTGTTTTGTGGTCCATATATAGCATAAATTATGGCGAATTGTAAATATCCTTAAGCAAGTTTAAAAGAAAACTGGGTAAAGACGTGATAGCGACTCATAACACATACCTGTGAAGAAAAAATATTCATTCTAACGATAGTGAATGAATAAGAAACCATATTCGAACCAATTTCAGTACGTTGTAAATAAGGCGGTCCAAACAACTACACAATCAAATCAACCATTAGTTAATAGTTAATACAACGGATGCTTAATCTGAGCTGGATTTTATAATAGAATTACTCCGATGGAGCATAAGATACTGGACCTTTATAAGTAGCCGCAATAAAACTAAAGATTATTGAACCCCGTCACCACAGGCTATATTCAACCAGGTTCTTTCAAAGTTTTATAAGATGAGAGCCAATAGTTTAAACTCCAGCTCAGACACATCTCGAGCAATATGAAAAAGACTATATTTCTTCGGCGACTTCCTCTCAGTAGTGTTCTGGCAAAAAAAAAACTGAGATTCTCAAAAATCTGTTGTTCGGTATCATCTTTAAACTGTAAATTCTGGCACTCCGAAATAAAATTAAAACACACAGTGTAGTCTTGCTTGGAGAGCTGTAGTCACCAATGATGAAAAGAAAGTAAGTAACACCGCGAGCAATGCGAAATTTATCGCAAAAGAATTATATTCACTAATCTAAGCTTAGTTGTGTCAAATGATTTCGTTGCTCTGAGTATCACCGTGAACTGGAATTTCTAGTTGGACCTCCGACATTAAGTAAAGCGATGGATACCTTGCTAAAAGGCGAGAAAAACTGTAGTAATTCGTCTGAGTACAGTCAAAAGATTCCATAAATGTTATGTGCTGTTATGTTGTTTTTTGACACACCGGCGTGATGCTGGCGCTGGTGTTCTGTCATCTGTATCTATGGGTAATGTAAATATTGAGGAGGCGGATGCTCTTGATGCTCTGGGCATGAGAATTAGTTGTGATGGTCTTTGCAACGATCACATTTTTCGAGTATCGAAGGAAGCATTCAAGTGTCTTGATTTTTTGAAACGGTGCAGAAAAGACTTCACTCCATCCGACCTTCTTACTATTTACAGGACCTTTATCCGACTCCGGATGTCATGTATGGGCCGGTGCTTCAAAGTCTATTTTGAAGCTTCTCGACCGCTTACAGAAAAGGGCGAAGGTGCTTAGTAATGACAGTAGGGTATCCAACTCTATTGATTCGTTGGAGCATCGTCGCAATGTGGCGTGTGTTTCATTGTTCTATCGGTACTATAATGGGAGGTGTTCTCGAGAGATAAGGGGCTTGGTTTCCGATAATCACATATTTTTATGTGGTACTCGAGCTTCTCGCAGAGCACATCCTTTTGTGGTTGATTGCCCAGTGAACCGCACAATGCATTACAGGGAGAATTCATATTTTGCCCGCACTGCCCGCTTGTGGAATGATCTTCCTGCGAAGGTTTTTGCCGTCAATTACGATATTGGTAAATTTAAATCGACTGTCTACAAACACTACTCCCTCTTTCCACCTTCCTATAACATATTTTCCTATACCTGCACAATGCACTGCATGAGTAGGGGCCATCCTCTGAGTGTTGGTTATTATATAAAAAAAAAAAATGCAATAGATCGCGCATAGCCGTAGACGGAAGCGAAATTCTCAAATCAGATAGATGTAAAGATAAATGTCGGGTACATTGCCAAAAGCAAACCATTCTGGAGCGATATAAAGAAGGCCTCAAGTCTAATGAAATTTTGGGTTTTTTTTCTGAAGGACTACACTTTTCTCTTTCTAAGCAGATTTCATGGCAGATAAAACTACCATAAAAAGTTTCTCAAAAAAAATCTGTTGTTCGGTTACGACTATAGCTAAACTGTAGACAGCGTTACCGTTGAGCGACTAAAGTCGCAATTTAACACTTTTTCAGCGACCTCACCACTTTTTGTGCCCCCTTACTAAAATGAACTAAATCTGACACTTTTCAAGATTTTTGACCCTTTTTCCCCTTTTTTCCCCTTTTTTTAAAAAGGATTTTTTCTAGACTATAGACTAGACAATATACTAGACTATAGACTAGACTATAAACTAGATTATATACTAGACTATACACTAGACAATAACTAGACTATATACTATACTATAGACTAGACTATAGTATGGAAAAGACTAGACTATAGACTAGACTACAGACTAGACTATAGACTAGACTACAGACTAGACTATATACTAGACTATACACTAGACTAGAAACTAGACTATAGACTAGACTAGAGACTGAACTAGGGACTAGACTATAGACTAGACTAGAGACTAGACTAGAGGCTAGACTGTAGACTAGACTAGAGACAAGACTAGAGACTAGACTAGAGACTAGACTAGAGACTAAACTAGAGACTAAACTAGAGACTAGACTAGAGACTAGACTAGAGACTAGACTAGAGACTAGACTAGAGACTAGACTAGAGACTAGACTAGAGACTAGACTAGAGACTAGACTAGAGACTAGACTAGAGACTAGACTAGAGACTAGACTAGAGACTAGACTAGAGACTAGACTAGAGACTAGACTAGAGACTAGACTAGAGACTAGACTAGAGACTAGACTAGAGACTAGACTAGAGACTAGACTAGAGACTAGACTAGAGACTAGACTAGAGACTAGACTAGACTAGAGACTAGACTAGAGACTAGACTAGAGACTAGACTAGAGACTAGACTAGAGACTAGACTAGAGACTAGACTAGAGACTAGACTAGAGACTGGACTGTAGACTGGACTGTAGACTGGACTGTAGACTGGACTGTAGACTAGACTAGAGACTAGACTAGAGACTAGACTGTAGACTAGACTAGAGACTAGACTGTAGACTAGACTGTAGACTAGACTAGAGACTAGACTGCAGACTAGACTATAGACATTTTCTTTTCTTTTAAAAATGTTTCCCTTTTTTACTGCCAAAATCCCCTTTTTGTGCGACTTCTTAAAAATTTCCAGCGGTAACGCTGACTGTAGATCCTGTTTGTCATGTATAAAAATAACACATACAACATCAGTGGTGTAAGAAGCTAGGTGGTAATCCTGCTAGGTTGTAATAGCCAATTATGTATGTGTGCATGTATACTCTCGTCCAACTGTGATTTCCACAGAACGAATGCTCAAATAAAGCAACCAAAAAAGGGCAATAACCATCACTAAACAATTGTTCGACAGACCTTTGTATCGGAGACCTTTAGACCACGATTAATCTCTTCAAACGCACTGCGTCTTCACACAAAACTGACTGGATTTTTGATATAGCAAAATAAACAGTTTGATGAATATTCCTATAGGTGAATGTTCATGAGTTCGCCTTCTCTTGTTTACGTTTATTTTTGTAGCGTTGTTTGTGGATTTTTGTTTACATTTATTCTTGTAGTGTTGTTTGCGGATTTTTGTTTACACACTTGTTTACAATTTTTTTAAAATGGTGTTTGTTGTTATATTAAGCAGTACGATAATTTGTAAACAGGTTTGTTTATTGCAATGTTTAGTTCTTGCAACTTTTTTCTTTGTAATTTTAATGTTAAGCGATATTTATTATGTTAATAAAGTTTTCCTATTTGTTCTTGTTTTCAGAGGCATACGAGATCTAAACTTAAAATGAACAATCGTGGTCTACATGCATAGAATTCCTTATTATTTCCTTTATATAACACTAAAACTAAATCCTTTTTATTTACTTAACTATTGGATTTGCATTTGATAAATCAAAAATAAATACTTTTTAAACCTTTTTTGGTTGTGAGTTACGAGTTTAAAAATAAAATCGAAAAGAAATATTGATTTTAAGCTTTAAAATAAACAAGATTTTCGCACATTGAAAATTAAAATCCTTTTTCGGTATAAAAAGAAAACCCAAACCCATATGGTTGGTTTGTTCTAATTAAAAACAGAAACGAAAAATCTGTAATACATGCGACACTTTTAAAGGAAATTTGCATGCCACCAACAAAAAAAAAACCCCTTTAACCCAGTAGAGTGTAAAGCAAGGACCTCAACCCTCAAAATACATACAAACGGAAGAGTACACGCGTAAAAGTGTTTTGAAATTGAGCAAAAAAAAAAAGGAAGAAGAAGAGAAAATAAAAATTGAAATACAAATAAAAAATAAATCCTACTTAATGTCACAATCAATTCATACGTCATGACACAAATGCCATTGCCTGACCAAAAATGCTTTCCTGTGTGAGTGTGTGTGTGTGTGTGTAAGTCCTTTCAAAGGATATATGTATAGATGATGTAAGGATGTGTAACAATTGCTTTGTTTTGTTTTGTGTCTGATTATAGATTCGGTATGTGAAATGTGAACCCCTATTAGCGCGTATTTAACTGTTCATTTGAAAGTTTCATTTCAAGCCAGTGATGCGTTAAATCAACGACAACAAATATTTACGATTTTGGCTACAGAAAAAAACCTGAATAAACTAAAAAGGTTGCAAACACTTGAGCAAGAAACAAAATAAAAATCTCAGCTGCACTCAGCTACACACTCTTATGCCCAGTATTGTAGCCCTGTGTGTAGACAATATTTTCGTGGATGATTTAATAACAATGCGAGGCAAAGAAACAGAGACTGAGAGTGAGAGAAGGAATAATTTTAATCTGGCAAGAAACATAAGTTTCTAATTTAATAGAAACATAGAAAGCCTAGCCTTAGTTATACAGAATGTGACCGACCCCTTGTGATACAATCGCCATCGAACAATGCGGCAATAGAAACGCCACAACAAGTTGAACAAAAACGTTGATTTTACGTCGTAGTATCAAATGTTGTTTGTTCGCTGTTACCTTGGCAATGAAAATCAGAAAATCATTTCCTTCTTTCTCTATTCAAATATTTTTTACGTATGACATCTTTGGTTAATACAAGTGACAGGTTTTCCCCTTTCTGGGTTACTTAAGGCCACGAAAAAAAAAAACGAACTTCTGCCTCCATCCATACATAGGCCTCATAAAATCTTAAAAGCAAACGAAAAATTTTTTTTCTTTCTTTCTGAAACCGTTTATCCCAAGTTTAAGGTGGTGGTTGTTGTTTCCTTTTTATCTCGAAAGCTTGTAAAATTATGTTGGAAGGGATCTGTTTTTTTTTTTCTCTTAAAAAGTGATACGTTGCGATATGCAAATATCATGGCCTGTTTAAAAGAAGGGGTGCGTCACTAAACATTCCTTTTCAAATTCTAAACAATTTTTTTCCTTTTTTTTATCAGCATTTAACATTAATTGCACTCAATGTCCTCTTGTGTGGCTGATAAGTAAGGCTAGAGTATAATGATGAAGGTGAAGTAGTAAAGACTGTGCACGAAGTTAGTGGCTGTCCCCTCGATAAAGTCATGAACGGTCATACTTAGGCCGCACACACGCATTCACATCCTCCCCTAGTACAGGAACCACTCGGAGCTTTGAAGCGATTTAGACTCCAAATATTCATGCATGACAGTTCATCCAGATCCTCCACCCAAGTGTCTCTTTCTTCTCCGGCTAAATGCCTCCGGCATGTATCCAGTAGTTAAACAACAGTTTAATCTTCGTCCTTATCTCTACAGCATTTACAGAAATCATTTACAAGATGTCCAACACCAATACGCCTCGCATGCATTCCTAAAATACAATGGCTCCGTAGTAACCCCGATAACAGTGCTGAGCTTACTTCTTTGGAGTTTATACAGGAACCACACGGTGCTTCTGATGAAGTAAGTCAGGCTACCAATATCAATGCATGACCGTTTATCCACATCCTCCATGTAGTAGGCATCTAAGTGCCTCTTTCTCCTACGAACATGTGCCAGGCATATGTCAATTTGGTAAAGATCTTCGTCCTCATCTCCACAGCATTTACAGAAATCATTTTCAAGATGTCCAACACCAATACGCCTCGCATGCATTCCTTTAATACAATGGCTCCGTAATAACCCCGATAACAGTGCTGAGCTTACTTCTTTGGAGTTTAAGCAGGAACCACGCGGTGCCTCTGATGAAGTGAGTCAGACTACCAAATCAATGCATGACAGTTTATCTAGATCCTCCATGTAGTAGGCAGCTAAGTGCTTCTTTCCTCTCCGAACAAATGCCAGGCATGTGCAGTAGGTAAAGAACTTCGTCCTCAGCTTTTACAGAAATCATTTACAATAATACGCCTTGCCTGCATTCCTAAAATACTATGGCTCCGTAATAACCCCGATATCTGTGCTGAGCTTACTTCTTTGGAGTTTAGGCAGAGCTTCTTATCCAGTCTTGGCTTGATTTTCTGCGCCGTTCTGCCCATGTCCAAATTGCATTGTTAATTACAAGATTGCAGGTACTTAAAAAGGGATCCATATGTAGAGAATTAAGAACTGATGCAGCAGCTTTGAGGGTATTCCAGAGAAAAGTCCTATGTATGATCTTCGGTCCGGTACGAGCTGGTGAAGATTTCCGCATCCGATCCAACAGTGAGCTGTATGAGCTCCTCAACGACATAGACGTTGTGCAGCGTATTAAGGCTCGGCCATGTCATTTGCGTAGAGAAGGATGCTCCAGCGAGGCGGGTATTTAACACTAATACGCCTCGCAAGCATTCCTAAAATACAGTGGCTCCGTAATAACCCCGATAACAGTGCTGAGCTTACTTCTTTGGAGTTTAAACAGAGCTGTCGCTCGCTTCTTATCCAGTCTTGGCTTGATTTTCTGCGCCGGTCTGCCCATATTCGAAGCTACCCTGTTGACAGGGTCCACGATTGCATTGTTAATTACAAGACTGCAGGTACATAAAAAGGGATCCCTAATGTTGAGAATTAAGAACTGATGCAGCAGCCTTGAGAGTATTCGAGAGAAAAGTCCTACATAAGATTTTCGGTCCAGCACGAGTTGACGATGATTTCCGCATCCGATCCAATAGTGAGCGGTAAGAGCTCCTCAATGACATAGACGATGTGCAGCGCATTAAGCCTCGGCCATGTCATTTGCGTGGAGAAGGATGCTCCAGCGAGACGGGTATTTGATGCAGGGATCTATGGAAGTCGGCTTTATAAGGACCAAGTTGAGGAAGTCCTGTCATCTATTGGTGTGACCAGCTGGCATAGGCCCGCAAGAATCAAAGGCGCCTGGAAGTATGTATTGCGGCAGGCCGAAATACGTTAATCGGATTGTTAATGGCCATTTAAGTAAGAAGTAAGTAAGGGAGAGAATTCATCAGAAAGTTCGATGGTCGTGTGCCCTTTGGCCAGTTTATCCGCTCTGCAGTTACCGGTAATATTCCTATGTCCCGGTATCCATGTGATACAAACATCAGATCGATTCATCACCTAGTTAACACAATTGCGATAGTTCATTACATAAGAATCCAATGCCCTGATAGTCGCTTGGCTATCGGAAAGTATAGTGATTTTCGCGGCCTGAATTGCCAACATTTCCGCTTGAAAGAATCTACAGTGAATTGATGGCTATATAGACCGGGACATTCCGATCGCTTTCGAATAAATTCCACACCCAATGACTCCCTCCAGCTTAAAGCCAACGGTGTAAATTTGCTAGGACGCTTTTACAATGTGCGCCGCTCCATTCCTGCAATCCTGTCCGTAGTTGCCGTAATCGAGTAGGTAGTGTATTCGCTTTTTAGATGTAAAGCCCGGGTTCGTATCTCAGGTCAGACATCAAAATGAAAATATTTCTTCGGCGATTTCCTCTCAGCAGTTCGATGTTAAACTGTAGGTCCCGCCACTCTCGTATAAAATTAAAGCACACATCAGGAGTGGTGTGCCAAGCTAGACCCTAACTGAAGGGTTGTAATGGTAAATTCTCCATGTATCTTCGTATGGCTAATACCCGATACATGTCACTGCCCAGTCGCCCAGAGATGCTTATCAGCCTTAGCTGCCACGCCCCTTCAGTAGGTGATCAATCGGTAGAAGGCATAAGATCATCTCCAGAGCAGGCATAGGAATAGTACGCAAGGCACTTTTCACGATAATTTTATTTATTTTCAGAGTGTTTACCAGTGGCAAGCTGAGAGGAATATTTTTTTCATTTTTTGTTTCGTTCGAGGTGTCTGAGTTGGTGTCTGAACTAGATGGGCTTTCGTCTAAAGCCAGCGGCGACTACATTCAAACCATCACCCTATGCAATTTCCTTTGTGTACAGCCTTTAATGTGGCCGTTCTATGAAATGTTCCCCCTTTTTTTTTCTTAACGCAGTGACATCCTGAGAAGTTGAACAAATGTTCGCCGCGTTCAAACGTAAATGATGATGACACAATATGACGCAATAAGCGTGTGGCCAAAAAAGCTTGTGTTTTGTCGCCACCAAAGTTGTGGCTGCTACTTGTACTGCTGTTGTATTGGTTTTTGCCATTACTGTTGTTGGTAGTTAAGCTTATTTTTAAAAGATTTTCCTTTGAATTAAAATGACAAAGAAGTGGGAGTTTTTTTGAAAGGCGCTGAAGGTGAAAGTGAATATCTTTGCTTGTAATTTTTCATTTTATTGCGTTTGATTTTATTTTTTAAAAAATTTTTTTTATGAAAGGAACTAGATTTACATTTATTTCGGAAAAGTTAAAGGTTTTCGGTCAATGTTCTAAGGCCGCTTCATTGACATTAGCAAACAATTTCCTCAAAGCAGTTTTCAATCATTTGCCAACGAATCTCATTTAAGAAAACTAATCATAATTGACTTCTCAATCTATAATTATTTACGCTTCCAACCCTATTGAAAGGCAATTTTTTCTTTCTCTCTTTTCATCGTTTAGAGTGTAAAAATATTTTCCCTTGTGATGGTGCTTTACGTGTGCCAGGATATTTGTTACGCTGCTTTTAATCAATGCTTAGGTGAAATTCGAAATTATTCTAAGGCCAACGGCAGCAACAACAATAATGAGATATTTTTGGTGTAGAGAATACCTGCAGTGATACGACCTCGTTTTAACTGCCGCAACATGAGAGAAAATTATGACATCGTGTCTGTCTGTCTGTCTCTGACTCTACAACCGATCGAACAATCGATCGATCACCCATTCTTGTTGAAGCACCCAATGGTGTTTTGGGTATTTTGTATATACGAGGCGTACCTCAATTTGCTACAAATGCAATAAACACTGGCTAGCAATTTACTATTTGATGTTGTTATTGTTGTCCGGACATTAAAGCATTAAACTTGCGCGTGCGTTTTAATGAAAATCTCTGACAATATGGTTGACGTTTCTAAGGGAAAAACTGCTACTCTGTAGCCATATTTCTTAGGCAAACAAACAACGCTTCGTTGGATTTTACCATTAGAAGCTATGCTTTATGGCTGAAGGCACACAGTAAGTGCTGAAGAACGTTACATGCAACCCGCTGTGCCGGTCATGCGCTGTAAATGGAAAACTTCTCCAATTTCTCATTTGTTAGAAGACTCTTCTGTCTCTCTGTCTCTACTGAATTTTCATTGTAATTGTGGAAAAACAGCAGCTAAAATGTTTCAAACACCCGTTGTTCGTTGTGTTTGCGAGTTTGAATGTATCGTGATCCTTTGAAGATCCTGTTGTGTTTTGTTTTCATAAGCAATAAACAAAATAAATCAGTGCGTGGATGTGTGTGTGTGAGTATTAAAAACACGCGAATTTTTCTCTTCACACACATACAGAGACACCCACTTTAACAGTCTGTGACCTGTTCGCGTTCTTCGTTCGTTTGTTGTTTTTGTTGTCTTCGTTTTTATTTTGATTTTTTGGTTGCCAGAATGTGGTCCCGTTGTTTTTATGATTCTGCGGAACATTCAATTCGTAAACATACTCGCTCGTTGTGTTGTGTTTCTGTGTTGGGACTTGCTAAGGTGTCGCGTGTTTTTAAAATGCGTTACAATTTCTGTTAGTCATGGTACGACGTGTATGTAGACTTGAGAAAATCAGCAGCAAAGTCTGATTATTTGATTTTCTTTTAATTTAAAACGTGTGTTCTTCTTATCTTTCTTAGATACATGAAAACCTTCAAAAACCTGGAAGCAAATTTAAAATTATTTTCAGAAGAATTAGGGTTCCTGTACAAATACTTGTGACCCATTAAAAGAGAACATGCTTGACTCTGTATGTAACTCGGAAGCCTGTTGAAATTTCCAGTCTGTACAATCAAAAGCCGCCATAGTTTTGTACTTAAATTGTTGGCTTATGACGGCCACGGTTCAAAGACCAGGTCAAACGTCTCCAACGAAACGAAATATAAAAAAATAGTTCTACGGCGATTTCCCCTCAGCAGTTTCTGACAAAATTTCTAAGATTTAATCGAAATTGGTATGAAAAGTTTCTCAAAAAAAATCTGTCGTTCGGAGTTGACTTTAAACTGTCGGTTCCGCCACTTATGTCTTAAAATCAATACACCCAGCATAAATGGTGTAAGGATCTAGGTTGTAATCTTGACTGGAGGGTTGTAATGACCAAATTATGTATGTACATATGTAGGTATAGTCAGAAGCTCAAGCTTTTTTTAATTTCTGCTTCGTTATCAATTGTCAACAGCCTTTAAAATGGAACCTAGATTAGTTGACCGCATTTCGAAATGTCAAAGAGGCTAGAAGAAAAATCAACCAAGTGTTAATAAAAAGCAGTCGTGGCTCGAGGACAGAGGACTTAAACTTGACAACAGGAAAAACTGAGTTAATATTTCTTACAAGGAAGCGTATACCGCTGGAAATTGACATTAAAATATGCAACATCATTTTGACGACGCAGAAAGTAGTTCGATTGGACCCTAGACACGCTGCAACCAAAGACGTTAAAGTCATCTTCTCCTTATTTATTTTTATTTTTTTATTTATTTAAGAATTACAATACAATTACAAATTATATTATATTCATGTACGAGCTGAGTAACTTCGACCATATGCCCGGTGTAGTGTCACAGACCAGAGGCTCTGGTGGGAATCGAACCCACGACCCTCACACAAATAGTCTAGCACACTACACACTAGACTACCAGGGCGCTCTCCTCCTTATTTAGTAAGCTTATGGCCAATATTGTTAGTCCTGTATAGAGCAGACGCAGATTGATGATGGCAATTACAGAATCTATTCTGCTTTATGTCAGTAAGACCTGGGCAGGATCATTAAAGGCCGACTGTAGAATGAAAATTTAATCATCGTTACAACGAAACGATACACTTAGGGTGACATCGGCATATAGAACTGCTTCGATGCAGTAGTACTAGTACTCAGTAGTGTAATACCTATAGGCTTATAGGCAAGCAAGCGGAATAGGCTGCGGGAGACTAAAATCATGCACGGAGAGATACTAAAAGTCGTCCATGCCACAAAGCGAGACATACAATACTGGCAAGAGAAATGGAACACTGAGGCGAGAGGTAGAAGGGCGGGAAAACTTCTCCTAGATATTACCCGCTGGATGAAGAGGAAATTTGGTGAGGTTAACTTCTCTGACACAACTTTTATCTTGACAAAATGGAGAAGATGACACGACCAAATTGCATCTATAATGATGCGTCGATTGATGATGCGGAACATTGTGAGAGTTGGAGATGGGAAAGAAGGGATCTTGAGGCTAAAATCGGCTTCTGTACTTTTGAAAACTTCTGCGATATACTTCTGGACAGCGAAGAAAATTGGCATAGCAGAGCCAGTTATACTAAACATACATACATAATTGGCCATTACAACCCTTCAGTCAGGATTACGACCTAGCTTCTCACACCACTTATGTTGTGTGCGTTAATTTTACACATGAGTGGCGGGACCTATAGTTTAAAGTCGACTCCGAACGACAGATTTTTGAGAAGCTTTTCATGGCAATTTTTACTCTCAGAGCCTTTGCCAGAAATCTGCTGCGAGGAAGTCACCGAAGAAATATTTTTTCGTTTTGATGTCTGACCTGGGATTCGAACCCGGTCCTTTTGTTTAATAAGCCAACACACTACCCGGCGACTTCAGTTATACTAAAGCCTTGTTGAAATCAAAAAAACTTGACATAGGTGAGGTTATTGGCATAGATGTTTAAACACCTTTTCAGATCTCGTTGCGCAATCCAGACACGGATATAGATATAATAGAGTCAAATGGCCAGAAGGACTCTACTTCGAAGTAATACTGCAGAAGTCCTGGAATGGGCACAAAGAGTACAAAAGAGGAGAAGGAGATTTAGTGGGCGAGGGCCTCTCATCACACCTCTATGATGCGGTTAGGTACATTTACTCCGTCTCAGCGGGAAAGAATTTAGACGACTGCATCATAGTCTTGTATTAGTTGCAAGACACGTTTCTTTGATAACAATTTCTTGAAAGTTTGGCTATTGCAGGCGCCAATAACTTGTCATTTTTACTATCTTGGGCATGCTAAGCAGCCCCAATACTCATTCCTACTAGTGGTTGCAACCATTTATCCCTCGTAAACGCTTTGCAGTAACCTGAAACCCTGGATTTATTAAATGATTCTTCAATTCAATTTCCTTAAACCTTAACCCTTGATTAATTCTTAAAATTCAAGTCAATTAGGGAATTGTAAACCACAATAACAGCTTATATATCGCGAAATCCCTGCCTTTTAATGAAACAGAATAATTCTTTTTTCGTTCAAATTATCCTCTTTTTTGATTGATTTCTAACCCAATGAAAGGATTTAATCCTTTACTGTTAACACTTCCATTAAAACGATACAAAATCACAATGAAATTCACCAAAAAATCATGTGAAAATTATAGAAAAATCTTTACACAATGGAAATGGAAAATCCGTTTTCCACAATTACAACAAATCACTCAAAATAAGCCGATTAATCCCTTGACACCAAATGCACCACCAACTCTACAACTCTATCTGCAGCAGTCTTCCATCATTCCATCTTCCCACACAGTCATTGTAATTGGGATTGTAATTGAAATGTCCTGTCCATTTACTTGTGGAAATGTAAAGAGCGAAAGAGATAGGTATAGAGAGAGAGAGAGAGGATTAACTGTTTATTTAGAACGTGTGTTAATTATTGATTCGATTATGATTTGAATTTTGGTAGTGAAACAGATTTATTAAATGAAATAGAAAATCAGAAAAAACAAAAATAAAATATCAACAGAAAAAATCCCGGAAAATAACAATTGTTTAGAGAACGAAAGAGACAGCTAGAGAATAAAAGTGCGATAGAGAGAGAGGGAGAGCGAATGGGTAAAAGAATAAACAATTTAGATAATTGGTTTATACATTTTGCAAATAAATCGAATCCCATTGAGAATAACGGAAATGCAACTCGAAAAATTTTTTTTTAAAACGAATGAAAAAAAAAAACAGTTAAAACGCCAGAGAATGCAAAACAAAATTTTACTTCATTTGAACGGAAGTTGGCTGTGAGTAGTTAGTAGCGTATGAAAAGTCATTTCCTGAAAAGTCAACCAAAAACACTCAAATGTTGATTACAAATTATTATGAAATTTGTAAAATCTAGATGTTGGAGTTTTGCTTTTAAATCGCTTTACATTAAAATTATAAACAAAAGCTAGAAAAACAAAACAATGCTGTAAACAAACCTGTTTACAAAATATCGCACTGCTTAATATAATAACAAACACAAGGCATAAAAAAACAAAGTAACAAAAATATACCTACAACAGTACGATATTAAATGTAAGCAACGGTGTTTACATTTACAGAGATTTCTAGGAGGCGAAGTCAGAAATGTTTACTTTGCCATATAAAAGGCCAGGCAAAGCAGCCAACTGAGTTAGTAAAGTTCATGGTTTGAAGATCTCCTTTACAAAGATCTGCGGAATAATTGTCTAGTAATTGTTATTGTTAATGCAAAGCACATGAACAGAGGAATAACAAGAAAAGCAATTGTGGTTGTTTACATCAACTTGTCAACAGTGGCTTACAAGATTGTGCGAATAATAAAGAATTTTAATTAAAACTAAACACAGATTTATTTTTATTTTATTAGCAATTTATGATTTTTAAAAAGTAAAACGTCCTTCAGTCAGGATTATTAACCTAGTTTCTCACACTACTTATGTTGTGTGTGTTAATTTTATACATAAGTGGCGGGACGACAGATTTGTTGAGAAACTTTTCATGGCAATTTTATTTACTATCAGAGTTTTTGCCAGAAATCTGATGAGAGGAAATCGCCGAAGAAATATTTTCATATTTTCGTTTTGATGTCTGACTTGGGATTTGATCCCGAATAAGTTTAAGGAAATCTTTTTTCTTCCGTTTCTTGAAAGGTAGATAGGCCTGACTCAGATCGTCTTCGAAGTATAAAGTGGCAGTCGCCGTAGTCAATTGGTAGTGTGTATGCATATTAGATATGAAACATCTTCATCTGAACGGCCACATTAAAGACTGATCACAAAAGGAGTTACATGCGATGACGGTTTGAATGTAGTCGCCGTAGTCTAGTAGGTAATCTGTTGGCTTATTAGACGTGAGCCACGGTTCAAACCCATCTCGAATATAACGAAATCTTAAACAATATTTCTTTGGCTAACTCATCTTAGCTGATTTGTAGCAATAGCTCTGAAAGTAACCAAAATTGTCATAAAAGGTTTCTGAAAAAATCTGTCTTTCGGAGTTCTGTAGGTCTTGCCCCCTCATGTATATCATGAGGTCGTAATCCTAATTGAAGGATAGTAATGACCAATTATTTGTGTATTTTATGTAAATTAAACTGGCAGCCGTCTCACTGGTCGTGCAAGGTCCGTTTGTCATTAAATCATTGGGTTCCAGCAATTAGTCTTCTTAGATTTCCAAGCACCGTACAATGACAAAGGAGATGTTCTAAGTTCTCGTCTTTTATCGGTCCGCCATCTAACGTTTTTTTTTCAACTAGGGTATGTAAACAAGCAAAATTGTCGCATTTGGGGCACAGAAAAACCGCACGCATATATTGAAAACCCAAAACGAGTCACTGTTTGGTGCAGATTTTGGTCTAGAGGCATAATTGGGCAATTTTTCTTCGAAAATGAGCAAGGAGTGGCCGTTACAGTCAATAGCGATCATTATCGGGCCATGTTTAACGAATTTTTGTTCACAAAAAATGAAAAGGAGGATATTGACAAACATTTGGTTTCAACAGGACGGCACTAAGTGCCACACAGCCGAAGCTGCACTCAATGTTTTGCGTCCTGTTTTTTCGTTTGGCTACCTCGGAGCTGCGATTTGACACTGTTGACTATTATTTG